>OY282643.1:22660155-22697655 GCA_958299015.1 Tetanocera ferruginea | reverse complement strand
CTTTCTGTTCTTATCTGTTGATCTAAAATGATTCATCTAAGAAATTACCTGTCGTTAACTAGAAAAATAAACAACAACAACAGCAAAATATTTAATAAAGTAACAATTTATTATTCCATTAATGTCATACTCGTTGAGTTTTTATCTAGTGGTTGTTGTTGTTGTAGTTGTTTTTGTTTCTGTTCACATTAAGTTAACCGATTATTTTACAACTCTTGAAATATAAAACTTGTTAATCATTTCGATAAATATAGATATTTTTTCAATGTGTGTAACATTATAATTTTTTCTGTTTTTTTTTTTATCAAGTATTTGTATCTGTGTATCCGTTAGTCAGTCTGGCTATGTCTCGAGTTTGTTAGCCATAAAAATGAAAGTCAAGTGAAGCCAGGTGTAGTCATTTTTTTAATTTTTTTGTTTCACCATCATTTCAAGTTGTGTGTTATCTGAACAATTTGTAAACAAGGTGCTCATACAAAAAAGCTTTTTCTTTTTTTCTGCAATACTTTTTATTTACACAGCTCATGTTGACAAAAAAAAAAACAAATAATAATTAAATAAATAAATAAAGAACTAAATACTGTTGAACAAACTTATTAAGGGAATTCTGGAACTTGACATTTATTTGTTTTTTAATAACAAATGAACAAAATTTTAATGAATATATTTCTTATGTCTAAATATTGTTTAAAAATTTGAAAAGCTTTTTCTTGTGCTTTTTCTTAAAATATAAAAAAAAATGTAGATGAAAATTTGAAAAGAAACTCTTTTTATATATTTGCTGCTAGAGCAGTGGTGGCCAAACTTTAAACGAGCTTATTTTGTGCATTTTTTATCAAACTTATTTATGGCAGCAGAGAAAGCTCTTTACCTGCTAGTGTTGGAATATCCATGAATGTTCCAAAAGCTTATTTTACATCAAAGTTTTTTATATTTTTCATATTTTTTTACATCTTTTTCATATTTGTTAGCTGTGAAGAAACTTCTACAAGCTGTTCTACTCTGGCAACTCTGTTAATTTTTCAAATTTATTTATTATCGTCACAGCTGTTTCAACCAAAAACAAATGTAACAAATGTCTTTGTGTGATTTTTATAAGTAGAGCTTTTATTTTTAGTTACAACCAGCTTTTTTTTATGTATCTCTCTGCAAATAAAAAAGGTCAATATAATTTATTATTATTTCTTCATTGAAAAGCAATAACAAGAAACAAAATAAAATATGTAACAACAAAAAACAAAAAAAAAAAATTGATAAAGCCTTCAAATACCAGCAAATCAGCAACAAAACAAAATTTAATGCAATTAAAAATAGTTTAAAGCTCGTTGGGCGCCAACAAAATGACATCGAGAGCAAAACAAGTTGATGGCGTCAAAGCTGCTTTATTTTTACGTTTTTATTTATTTATTTTTTTTTATTTTTCTTCGTTTTCTAGCGGCTGTTTTTGATTTAATAAGAATTCTTCATCATAATGAATAAAAGCATGTTTTCATACAAAATCACAGAAATAAAATAGCAAAAGCAAAACAAACAAACATACAAACAAAAAAAATTTACACAAATGCCTCACTGAATAGCTAATACAAAAAAAAAAAAATACAAAAAACTACTCTTAAGTTGTGGTGAAACATCACAAAAATACGTATCTGCAGACTTAAAAACCGGCAAAACCGGATTTCGCAGCATTTAATTTTTGCTTTCAGAGTTTTGTTTGTGTTATTATTGTTGTTGTTGCATAATTTTTGCTTTCAGAGTTTTGTTTGTGTTATTATTGTTGTTGTTGCATTACAATAATTTCGTTTTTTCTTTAATTTTTTGTTTCTTATTTTATTATTTTGACTCTTTGAAAATATTGTGAGTGCAGTTCAAACGAATTAATTTCACTTTCGTTTTCTTGCATTTTTACGAATTAAATTGGTTTTTTGGTAAAGCTTTTTTGTGTAAAATATAAGACGATGTTGAAAGCTGGCAGACTGGCAGCTACTGGTTGTTTGTTTGTTGTAATTGACAAGCTCAATGCAAACGCAAGCTTAAGTCAAAGCTTGAAGGCCTTGCTTACAAAACTCCAGGACTACATCTTATCGGCTGTGCTTGACTCGCTGCAACAACAACAATTTTAATCCGCAGAAACAACCTTAATGGATTAACTTCTTTTGCTTTTTTTGTTGTCTGCTTAACTTCTTTTGCCTCCATCTTCCATGCCATGCCATGCATTCCTGCAGGATTAAAAAATAAGGCAGTTATGATCATGAAGCTGCCGAGTCTCATTTATACATGCCTGAGTTGAATTTTGCTTCTTTGCTGCGGCATCTTTTGTGTCTTCTTTCATCAGCATTTACACTGCAGGAGTTTAAATTTGTATGCTTTGTTTTTCAATTTGTATTTTTTCGTTTTGCTTTTTGTTCTTATTGGTTGGCATCTACAAGCAATTCGCACACGTCAATATTGCCAGAAACCAAGTTGGTATCCTGAGCATGTTTTTACTGGTGAAGTGGTGAAAAAATATACCTTAAAAGAGACAGCAAAGCTTATATGATTTGTAGCTTTATGATACTCATACATAAAGAGGTCGATTTTTTCAGGTAAGGCGTTAGAAAGTCTGTGCTTAAGAAGCAACCGCAACAATAGAGAAAAGTATTAAATAAGTATTAAGTATTAAGTATTAAGTATTAAGTATTAAGTATTAAGTATTAAGTATTAAGTATTAAGTATTAAGTATTAAGTATTAAGTATTAAGTATTAAGTATTAAGTATTAAGTATTAAGTATTAAGTATTAAGTATTAAGTATTAAGTATTAAGTATTAAGTATTAAGTATTAAGTATTAAGTATTAAGTATTAAGTATTAAGTATTAAGTATTAAGTATTAAGTATTAAGTATTAAGTATTAAGTATTAAGTATTAAGTATTAAGTATTAAGTATTAAGTATTAAGTATTAAGTATTAAGTATTAAGTATTAAGTATTAAGTATTAAGTATTAAGTATTAAGTATTAAGTATTAAGTATTAAGTATTAAGTATTAAGTATTAAGTATTAAGTATTAAGTATTAAGTATTAAGTATTAAGTATTAAGTATTAAGTATTAAGTATTAAGTATTAAGTATTAAGTATTAAGTATTAAGTATTAAGTATTAAGTATTAAGTATTAAGTATTAAGTATTAAGTATTAAGTATTAAGTATTAAGTATTAAGTATTAAGTATTAAGTATTAAGTATTAAGTATTAAGTATTAAGTATTAAGTATTAAGTATTAAGTATTAAGTATTAAGTATTAAGTATTAAGTATTAAGTATTAAGTATTAAGTATTAAGTATTAAGTATTAAGTATTAAGTATTAAGTATTAAGTATTAAGTATTAAGTATTAAGTATTAAGTATTAAGTATTAAGTATTAAGTATTAAGTATTAAGTATTAAGTATTAAGTATTAAGTATTAAGTATTAAGTATTAAGTATTAAGTATTAAGTATTAAGTATTAAGTATTAAGTATTAAGTATTAAGTATTAAGTATTAAGTATTAAGTATTAAGTATTAAGTATTAAGTATTAAGTATTAAGTATTAAGTATTAAGTATTAAGTATTAAGTATTAAGTATTAAGTATTAAGTATTAAGTATTAAGTATTAAGTATTAAGTATTAAGTATTAAGTATTAAGTATTAAGTATTAAGTATTAAGTATTAAGTATTAAGTATTAAGTATTAAGTATTAAGTATTAAGTATTAAGTATTAAGTATTAAGTATTAAGTATTAAGTATTAAGTATTAAGTATTAAGTATTAAGTATTAAGTATTAAGTATTAAGTATTAAGTATTAAGTATTAAGTATTAAGTATTAAGTATTAAGTATTAAGTATTAAGTATTAAGTATTAAGTATTAAGTATTAAGTATTAAGTATTAAGTATTAAGTATTAAGTATTAAGTATTAAGTATTAAGTATTAAGTATTAAGTATTAAGTATTAAGTATTAAGTATTAAGTATTAAGTATTAAGTATTAAGTATTAAGTATTAAGTATTAAGTATTAAGTATTAAGTATTAAGTATTAAGTATTAAGTATTAAGTATTAAGTATTAAGTATTAAGTATTAAGTATTAAGTATTAAGTATTAAGTATTAAGTATTAAGTATTAAGTATTAAGTATTAAGTATTAAGTATTAAGTATTAAGTATTAAGTATTAAGTATTAAGTATTAAGTATTAAGTATTAAGTATTAAGTATTAAGTATTAAGTATTAAGTATTAAGTATTAAGTATTAAGTATTAAGTATTAAGTATTAAGTATTAAGTATTAAGTATTAAGTATTAAGTATTAAGTATTAAGTATTAAGTATTAAGTATTAAGTATTAAGTATTAAGTATTAAGTATTAAGTATTAAGTATTAAGTATTAAGTATTAAGTATTAAGTATTAAGTATTAAGTATTAAGTATTAAGTATTAAGTATTAAGTATTAAGTATTAAGTATTAAGTATTAAGTATTAAGTATTAAGTATTAAGTATTAAGTATTAAGTATTAAGTATTAAGTATTAAGTATTAAGTATTAAGTATTAAGTATTAAGTATTAAGTATTAAGTATTAAGTATTAAGTATTAAGTATTAAGTATTAAGTATTAAGTATTAAGTATTAAGTATTAAGTATTAAGTATTAAGTATTAAGTATTAAGTATTAAGTATTAAGTATTAAGTATTAAGTATTAAGTATTAAGTATTAAGTATTAAGTATTAAGTATTAAGTATTAAGTATTAAGTATTAAGTATTAAGTATTAAGTATTAAGTATTAAGTATTAAGTATTAAGTATTAAGTATTAAGTATTAAGTATTAAGTATTAAGTATTAAGTATTAAGTATTAAGTATTAAGTATTAAGTATTAAGTATTAAGTATTAAGTATTAAGTATTAAGTATTAAGTATTAAGTATTAAGTATTAAGTATTAAGTATTAAGTATTAAGTATTAAGTATTAAGTATTAAGTATTAAGTATTAAGTATTAAGTATTAAGTATTAAGTATTAAGTATTAAGTATTAAGTATTAAGTATTAAGTATTAAGTATTAAGTATTAAGTATTAAGTATTAAGTATTAAGTATTAAGTATTAAGTAATAAGTATTAAGTATGAAGTACGAAGAAAAGTATGGTGTATGGAGTATGAAGAATAGATTCTAGAGTATGAATTATGGAGTAAAGAGTATGTGGAATTGAGTATGGAATATGTAGTGTGGAGTATGCAGTGCGGTGTGTGAAGTGGAGTGTTGCGTATTGATTGTGGAGTATTGAGTATTTAGTTGGAAATATTTAGTATGGAGTGTCAACTTTTAAGTTAGGAAGGTTGATTATAAGTCGCCAAAGTCGCATTTTCGAAAAAGTGTTTTGAAACCAAAACTATGATTACTTGTACACCTAAGATGTGTTGAAATAGAAAATCATGCCAATTTCTAAAAACAATTAAATTGTGTTACAATACCAACATAGTATACAATTTATAGTATTAAATGTAGAAATCAGTAAAATAAAAATCTATACCTTTTTGTTTAACCTAAAAAAACCAACAATTTCTGTTTGATGTTATTACAATTCCAACATTTTCTATCGAACAGTAATTTTAGAAAGCTTAATAGGCTGTCTCTGGCCTAATTTTTGATTGAGTTTTAATTTTGTTTTCTTTGTTTTGATGTTTTTTTTTTTGTTATATTTATTTCTTTTAATTTCATCTCATGATTCTTTCTCATCACCACCATCATCATCATCATCACCACCACCACCACCACCACCACTACCACCATCAGCAACGGACTATTAAATTTCAAACTTTCAAAATCAAAAGTTTTTGATTTAATTTCAAAGAAACTTTTTATGATTGATGTAGCAAAGAACATGTGACAAGCTTAAAATGACAAAGAAAACCCAAAAGAAGCAAAAAAAAAAATAATACCATAGATGAAGAAGAAGCAACAAAAAATATTTTGAAACACATAAGAGTGTAAAAATAGCAATTTAAATAAAATAAACAAACAACAAAAAGAACTGAAAAGTAGAAAACAAGCGGAAAACATGAAATCAACGAAGCGTTTGTGAAGAAAAGCTTTAGAAAAAAAATATTGCTTTAAATGAGAAAAGTTTCGTAATAAAGAGAGCGAAAAATAATCAAAGTCTTAAGAAATCACTTAATCGAGAGCAAGAAAAACCATGTTTTGGTTAAGCGTGAACAAAGAAAGGAATTTCAAAACATTTTCAAACTCATGAAACTTAAAAAAAAACTATTTTAATTGTATCATGTGCAGCCTTCATGTGTTTGGTGTGAAAAAATAACAAAACTATGAGATGAAAAAAATATAAAGCATTTTTTTATGCAAACATTTAATTTAACTGAACTTCAAACAAGTGCGCTCAAAGGTTAATGTTTATTTTTTGTTTTATTTTTGCTTTTCTTTTTGTTTGTTCGACTTGGTGTTAGAACACACACAAACAACAAACAAATAAAGAATTACTCAAACAAACACACACACACACACACAAAAGATAAACAAAAATTAGTTTTAGTTGAACACAACAAAAAAGAGAACTCAAAAACTTCTAAAAGAAATATTTATTTCTAAATTTATTTTTGTTGGTAAAGAAAAACACAATTTTTTGTGCTTAATTCGAAATGAAATGTTTGCTTAATACTTTTTAGAACAGGAATTGTTAAATATGCAGCGGAAATGCTTTTGTAGAGTGGGTCAAAATTTAAAGCTTTTTTTCAAAAATAAATTTTTGTGACCATAGCAACTCAGTTATCCATCAGTGGACACTGAAAAAAGGTATTTTTTTTTCAAAGTTGTATAACTTAAAATAAACAAAATATTACAAAGCATTAATTTTCACAGCTGCACGAAAAAAGCATATCAAACAATAACAAAAAAATAGAAACTTCGAAGTAAAATGAAAAAAAAAAAAAAATACTACTTAACACAATGGCTGCGTTTTAATATAAGCTAAAACAAAATAAAAAATTAGAAACTTCAATGTTAAAATTTCAAACGAAGAAGTTCGTTTTGTAAATATTTTTTTTTTTCGATAAAAAAGGGAAAACGTTTTAAGTGAAAATGCAGAAAGCAAAGTGCGATACACTAACAACAACAACAACAATAACCATTACAAAGCACGGGAGCAGATATTTATGCACTCTTATAAAATGCGAGTTGCAGGTCCAACAACACGAACTTCAGATATTAAAATGCAAAACGCAAAATGCAGTCACGTCGCATTTAATAGGATTTAAAGCAGCAACAACAACAACAACAACACCAAAAGAGTAAAGAAAGCAACAACAAAAACAACACCATCGAAAGCAAACAAAAGCAATGTAAAATGCACTAAAAAAACCATGTAGCTAGATATAATAAGAAAAAACAAAAATAACATAAAAGAGCTGCATAAAATATCGAAATATAAAGAACAAAAACGCTTGCATTTCATTCATGTTATCTAACGTTACGTTTTTTGTTTCCATTATTATAGTATAAGAAATAAGAATAGCAGAAACACAAATAGAGAAAAACTAAAAATAACGGGTTAAAAACTGCATTTCGTGCTTTTATAGCAAAATTTATGAGTTGCCGATTGGGCGAAATGCTAAAAACTGTATTACATAAATTTAAAATTTCAAGTAATTGAGTACACAATGAAATAAAACGCAACACTGATAAGAAACTGATTCAAAAAGCAAACACTTGCTTTTATTACGTAACTCCTGCAGAACGTTGCATATCTTATATAAAACATGTAGAAACATTTGAGGAAAACCTGAAAAATTTTGCAAATTCAAAAAGAGTTGGTGTGAGGAATAAAATATTTTTAGTTTTCCACAAAAGTAACGAATTAATTTCTTTAAGTATGATAACTCAATACTTCATAATTAATAATTTGTACTTCGTACTGCATTCCATACTTAATACTTAATACTTAATAATTTCCACTTCCTACTTCATGTTTCATACTTTTCTCTTTATACTTAATTTTACGTACTTGGTACTACCAACTTCACACTTGGAAGTTCATACTCCATACTTCATATTTAAAACTTTTTATTTCATGGTTGAACTTCACACTCCATACTTTACAAATTCATATTTTCATACTTTATACTACACTTCATATTTCAAACTTTATAGTTCATACTTCAACTCAACACTCCATATTTCATGCATCATACTCCATACTACATAGTTCATACTGATTAATACTTCGTACTTCATACATCATGCTTCATAATTCATACTTTATACATCATACTTCATAATTAATACTTCATACTTCATACTTCATACTTCATACTTCATACTTCATACTTCATACTTCATACTTCATACTTCATACTTCATACTTCATAATTCATACTTCATACTTCATACTTCATACTTCATACTTCATACTCCATACTTCATACTTCATACTTCATACTTCATACTTCATACTTCATACTTCAAACTTCATACTTCATACTTCATACTTCATACTTCATACTTCATACTTCATAGTTAATACTTCATATTTCATACTTCATACTTCATACTTCATACTTCATACTTCATACTTCATACTTCATACTTCATACTTCATACTTCATACTTTTCTCTTTATACTTCATACTTCATACTTCATACTTCATACTTCATACTTCATACTTCATACTTCATACTTCATACTTCATACTTTATACTTCATACTTCATACTTCATACTTCATACTTCATGCTTCATACTTCATACTTCATACTTCATACTTCATACTTCATACTTCATACTTCATAGTTCATATTTCATACTTCATACTTCATACTTCACACTTCATACTTCATACCTCATACTTCATACTTCATACTTCATACTTCATACTTCATACTTCATAATTCATACTTCATACTTCATACTTCATACTTCATACTTCATACTTCATACTTCATACTTCATACTTCATACTTCATGCTTCTTATTTCATAATAAATACTTCATATCTCCTACCTCATACTTTATAATTCATAATGTCATATGGCATATCTCAAATATCAAACGTCAAGTGTCATATGTTATGTGTTATATGTCATATCTCAAATGTCATACGTCAAACGTCAAATGTCAAATGTCAAATGTGAAATATCAAATATCAAAAGTCAAATATCAAATGTCAAATGTAATAGGTCATACCTAATACTTAATACTCAATACTCAATACTCAATACTCAATACTCAATACTCAATACTCAATACTCAATACTCAATACTCAATACTCAATACTCAATACTCAATACTCAATACTCAATATTCAATACTCAATACTCAATACTCAATACTCAATACTCAATACTCAATACTCAATACTCAATACTCAATACTCAATACTCCATACTCAATACTCAATACTCAATACTCAATACTCAAAACTCAATACTCAAAACTCAATACTCAATACTCAATAGTCAATACTCAATACTCATTAGTCAATACTCAATACTCAATACTCAATGCTCAATACTTAATACTCAAAACTCAATACTCAATACTCAATACTCAATACTCAATACTCAATACTCAATACTCATTAGTCAATACTCAATACTCAATACTCAATGCTCAATGCTTAATACTCAAACCTCAACACTCAATACTCAATACTCAATACTCAATACTCAATACTCAATACTCAATACTCAATACTCAATACTCAATACTCAATGCTTAATACTCAAAACTCAACACCCAACACTCAATACTCAACACTCAATACTCAATACTCAATACTCAATACTCAATACTCAATACTCAATACTCAATACTCATTAGTCAATACTCAATACTCAATACTCAACACTGAATACTCAATAATCAATAATCAATACTCAATACTCAATCAATACTCAATACTCAATACACAACACACGCAATACTCAATACTCAATACACAACACACGATACTCAATACTCAACACTCAATACTCAATACTCAATACTCAATACTCATTAGTCAATACTCAATACTCAATACTCAACACTGAATACTCAATAATCAATAATCAATACTCAATACTCAATACTCAATACTCAATACTCAATACTCAATACTCAATACTCAATACTCTATACTCAATACACAACACACAATACTCAATACTCAACACTCAATACCCAATACTCAACACTTAATATTCAACACTCAATACTCAATACTCAATACTCAATACTTAATACATAATACTTAATACTTAAAAATATTTTTATTGTTGACTTTTTCGTCAGAAGCTTCTGATTTGTGTCTTTTACAAATTTTATACTTTATATAATATTTATTTAAAGAACTAATATATTTTTTTCTATTTCTTGCAGGTAATTTTTTTCAACTGTTACATTGTTATAATATTTGCCGAAAAGCTTGTAAGTAGCGCAGCCAACTTTTAAGATTATTTTTATGAAATTATTTAAATGTCTTCCTTATTTTATTTTTATCTTATTATCGTCATAATTTAAAAGCAGAAAATTAAAATTAAAAATAATTATTTAAATTAACGTATTTCTTTAATCATGGTTTTCTCGTATCAAAGTATTTTTAGTTGATTATAAAAAGGCTTCATCAGCGTAGCTTGGCTTTAATCTTTTTTATATGCGTATCGCTGAAGGCACGAAAGCAACTGACTTTTTTAAAGCTCCGTGGAAACTCTTTGAAAATAACGTTAAATAACAGAGAAACCTTCAGCCTCAATCTTTGAAGTAATGCATGTTTTTTTTTTTGGAAAAGAAAAAAAAATAAAAAGAAATCAAAACTAAGCATCTCTGCTTTTATGCTTTTCTAACTGTTTGCAATCTGTTTCCAAGAGTCTGTTGCTGGCTCTCGCATTACTGTTTATTCTTATGCTTATTTTTCTGTGCTTATTTAAAGATGTCGGTTAGAATTTTTTCTGAAAATAAATGGAAAATCTTGTTATTAGTTATAATAAGTAGCATGAAGAAAAGAACAAAATACCGTTAGTGTTTAAAAGTTCAGCTTAACGCACAGAAAATTTTATAGAACTGTCTGTCATGCTTATATATGACAGAGATATGAAGAGATAGATATTTAAATAATTTTTTTAATTATTGAACATTACAATTTTTAGGTTAATGTTTGACTGAAGAAACAAACTTGCTGATAATAAATACATAAAAGATACAAAAAGTATCTAAATATTAATTTTAAAGTATCTGTGTGTAATAATGATGGCTACCAGTTCAAAAAAAACACACATCAACGTCGCACAATTGAGTCCTTTAAAACGCAACACAACAAAACCTTGATTGTTCGAAACCATTAACCCAGTTTAAGCCATGCATTAGACAGTAACGCCTTGTTAAAAAAAAAACACCAACATTCAAGTCATCTGTAGATAGAAAACAGCTTTGTGTGTGTGTGTGTGTGTGTGTTTTTTTTTAATAGCAGCAACAACAACGCCTTTAGAGAAAATCTTTAACAGCAACAAGCAAAGCACTATCTTTAAGGTCATTGGAGTAAAGTGAAAATAATGAGGTCTAGTTCTGAGCCATAAAAGTGGTCATTATCAACAACAACAACAACAACAACAACAACAACAACAACAACAACAACAACAACCACAACCACAGCCAGAACAACAACATTAGGAAAAACTAATGGCAATAGTAACGACATCAACAAGAACAATGCTGACAGCAGCAGCAGCAACAGCAACATCAAAATCATAATAACTGCGATGACACCATTAACAGCAAAAACTAGCAACAACAACAACAACAACAACAACAACAACAACAACAACAACAACAACAACAACAACAACAACAACAACAACTTACCACAACAGTATAAAAAAACCATTTCAATTCTGCCTGCCTTTTGCAGCATTAAGAAAAGTAGTAATTTTAAAAATCATGCCTTTTTGTAGATAACAACCAGAAAAAAATAGACAACAAACTTAAAAGTTTCACTGTGCGTAGCATCACAGACAGCATCTCTGCCAACAAAGACAACAAAGGCATAAAGGCATTAATGCTTTTGTTATTATTGTTGTTGTTGGTGTTGTTGTTGCCAACAGAAATGGCAGAAATAAAAATTACAATGCTATGTAAAGCATGCGAAGCAGTAACTAGTGATTGTTTGTAGCCAAACAGAAAAATATAGAGAAAAAAAAAAGAAGTGAAAAGAAGGCATCTGTTACGACAGTAACAACAACACCAACAACCACAATTGCTTGACTGTAAACAGTTTTTATGGGTTGTCTTGGTTGCTGCTGCTATTTTTCTATTTTTAAACTTCCTCATTGTTTTGCCACAAAACTAAAAAAAAAACAACACCAAAATCCAAATGAAAAGAGTTGAAACATAATTATAGTTGCTCTGCTATATTTTCTTACATCTACGTATAAATCTTCCCAACAACTCCAAAAACAAAATGTGTGCATCTTAGCCTATTTCCTTCCGCATATTTATGGTTTTTCACAATTAATTAATGTCTTGTGTTGTGTTACGTATTAAGCCATGTTCACAATACATATAACGCTTAAAAGCTTAAAGAGCGTTCAATATCGACCTTTAGTTTTTTTTTTATTTTCTTTTGTTTTTTATTTTGCTGTTCAATGATTTTTCAGCTTCAAAAGCTTTTAATACTTAAGCTACATCAACATTTACACATACTCACTTCTTGCAGATGAGCAAATTTTGCAAAGTCATCGAGAGGAAACTATCGAAAGATATGCTAGATAATGCAGGTTTTGTCTTATGATTTTCATTGTGTTGTTGTACACAAGAGGACTAAAGTATACTCCATTCCAAGCTCAGAGTTCTCTCAAAAACTGGTCAGTGAAGTGGTGTCTTTTGCACCACTTGGTGTTATTGAAACCACATGGTGTCTTTAACACCACTTCTTCTCATTTACAAATCTTGGTGTCTTTTACACCACTTGGTGTCTTTTACATCACTTGGTATATTTGACACCACATGGTGACTTTGACACCACATAGTACTATAGAAATTTGAGGAAAAAATCGAGCATTCGAATAAAGTTTTCAGGGCCTTTTATACTGTATTCTTCCGGGATTGCAGAAAGTATGGATTTGGTAGTTATTTTACTACCTTTAAATTTTAAATGTACCGTAACACATTCGCTTACAAACTTGACAGTTTTTATACAAAAAGATGCAAATTTGTTAATTTGAATTCAAAATAATAGAATTAGATTCTTGGTTTCTAATGGCAGATAGTTAAATTTGTAAGGATCATCTTTTTGCAGAAACTTACGATCACAAATGACGATTCATTAAAAATTTAGTTTAAACTAAAAAGAATCCTATCATCCGTTCTTATCTTCCTAGTTCACAACATTTTTATTAAAAACTCTTTAAATTTTTTGTAGGAGCAAAGCTACCAGATCAAATTTTGCTAGGTAGGACAATGTATAACAAAAAGAAGGAAATTTGTTCTAGAGAAATAAGGGGTGATGTTTTAAGCGCTTGGTTCTTAAAAATTAAAATAAATGAAGAAAATTTGTAATAGTGAATGATAACTTTTAAAGATTATTTCATGTTAATGTTGCAAGCGACTATGCCTAAGGTGGTCTATCCGAAAACTCCAATTTTGGCATACTTTTTCCAGCATTTTGACCCGTATGTAATGTTGTCTTCCAGAACTGCAATTGTCGCTGGCTGTCGCATGATCTTGTCGGCCATGGCTCCAAAACGTGAGAATAATGATATCGCCATGATATCGCGTTCAGTGTGGCACCGTCTTATGGGAACCACATATCAACCATGTCCAATTCTTCCATTTTAAGCAAAACAAGTCGGTAATCTGGAGTTCAAATCGAGTTAAAATCCCATCTTCAAATCCCATTTTTTATTGGATATAACCTCTTTGCACGCTTTAACAACGCTCAGAAAGATGTCATACTAAGTTCCAATTCATTTAAAATTGTTCATATCATTTTATTATCGTTTTTTTATATATTTTTATTCATTATTTTTTAAAATTTTTTTACTTTTATTAAAGACAAGCTTTTTGAAATTTTTTTTTATCATTTTATTTTTTTTAACTTAATGTCATGCAGAGAAAGCTTCTTGAGACCAGCTTTTTGAAATTTTTCATTTAATTTTTTTTATTAACTTTTTTTATTAATTTTTTTTTAAAATTTTAATGTTATGAAAGCTCCTTGACAATTTTTTTTTTAATTTTTTCAACTTTTATTTAATGTTTTAAAGAATTTGTTTCAAAATAAATTTTTTAAGTGTTTCTGGTCAAATATTGAGGCAAGTTTTCTTAAATTTTTTCTTATTAATTTTTGTTTTAACTTTAATGTCATGCAATGAAAGCTTCTTGGAACCAGTTCTTTTAAATTTTTAATTTGATTTTTTTTTTTATTTTAATGTTATGAAAGCTCGTTGAGACAATCTTTTATATATAAAATTCTTCTGTACAAGGCTTTGTCACTGAACTCCTCCCAAACGATTGGACCGATTTAGATGAAATGGTGAGTGCATGCGGCTGGGTCTGTAGATGGTTTGTATCTAAAGTTTGACCCCGTAGGTGGCGCTGTTGTTGTTGTGGGAGTGCTTAAAGGGGTATTTGGGATTATAACTCAGAAACAAATTGAGAAATTGTTATGATTCTTTCACTATACCATTACTTTTTGTGCATACAAAATTGCAAAAATACAAAATTAATAAAAATAAACAAACAAAAAACCTTGAATTTTTATGATAGTTTGGCTTGATGTTTCGATCGTATAAAGCGTTATTAAATTTTTATGAGAGAAACTTTAAAGAAACCCAATAATTATGCATGCCATATAAAAGAACATTAAAAATGCCACTTTTGCTTTTAAATATTTTTTGAACAGCAATTATTAAAAAAAAGTACGAATTTAACTTTATCCGGATAAAAAATATGGGTTTGTGTCTTTGCTAAGATCGCGACGGATTTACGAATTTATCTTCACGCACTTATAAAACAAGTAGATCCAGTTTTTGATCCATTGTGTACAAAATTTAATAAAACGCACAGCAGAATCGCTCATAAGAAGCTCTAAAAATATCCTTTTAAGGGCTGAAATGGCCAAATTGTTTTGGATTTTTGAACACAGAAAAGCACAAAATTTTAGAATAATTGCGCGAAAAAATCGGAGAATTTTGATATGATTCAGAGGGTTTTTTTTATACACAAAACCCATAAGTTCAGGGTATATTAACTTTATGCAAACGTTTATTACACCAAAAACGAAGGGTTTCCGGTATAGAAATGTATGAAATGGGCTTGATCTGCCCATGAATACGCCCACCTCCCATACAACCCACAATATTAAAAGATTCATATTTGATCTCAAGAGATGAAACTTCGCATAGAAGCATTTTATATCAAAACTAAAGTGTGCACAAAAACTGGGCGTCATTTGTCCAACAACACGCCCATCTCCCATATAACCTACTATGGTAACAAACTCTAAAGAGGTTTATATATGAGCTACAAAGATAAAACTTGGTATGTGAGATTGTTGTATCAAAAGTAAGATGTGTTCACAAAATGAGCGTCATCCGCTCATGAACAGGCCCACCTCCCATACAACCCACAATATTAAAAACACTATTAAAAGGTTCATATTTGAGAGATGAAACTTCGTGTGGGAACATTTAATATCAAAACAAAAATATGCTAAAAATGCCAACTATTTTAACGTATCATATCTCATAAGCAACAATAAGCAGCATATAAAAAGCACCACAAGAATAGAGCTGCGTCGAGTATTATAAGCTAGTTATTTTATAAAATTTTTCATTATACGGCAAATCCAGAAAAAGTAAACCTAAACTTAAAAAACAAAATTTTTTTAATTTCAATCAAAATACATGGAACGTTAAAGATATTGTTTGTGGTTTCCTGCGGTAAAAGCATTTTGGAAAAAACATATTGTATCCTTAAATTTTAACTGATTTTATTGAATGTACATATTTTTAATCTGTAGCAAGTTAAAAAAATTGTAGGTTTTTTATTTTTTGTAATTTGGTATTTCGCGATTTAAATATCAAAGCACCGTTACATAATATTCACAATTGAAACATTTTCTACTGAAAAGTGAATATTAAAATTTTTAAAAAAACTTATTTTCTATCGAAAAATAAAATTTAAAAAAGTGATTCAAGAGTGAAACGTGAGTGACAAGTCTTATTGATAAGTTGGATTATCTTGGAAAATAATTGGATGGCATAATTTATGTCTCGGACTTACTTTTAATATAAGATAAGTGAATTTTGCATTTTTTATAAATCTAGTAGATGCAATTATTTTTCATTAAAAAAGCATTTGAAGAAGTGAAACGTGAGTGACATTTAATTTGTTTTTAGTTTATTTTTGTAATAGAAATGAAAGAATATGACGAAAACATCAAGAAAAAATGAAAGACGACCCTAAAGAACGTATGAAAAAGAAGATAGAGAAAAATTATAGTTAAATCCGGATTCATATAAGAAAAAAAATTTAGCAAAGATTAAAAAGATCTAATTAAATCATTACTTTAAGTCCTTGGCCTCGAAGGAATTGCTAAAAGGCCAGTCATATAATCAAATTTGGCGCGGTCTTTGGCTTTTAATGAGCGTAAGGATCAACGAATTAGGCTTAGTAATATACATACAGATTCGAATGCAGAAACGGAATAAATTTTGTTAAAAAGATATATTTCTGAAATAGTTTTGTGTTGTTTTTATATTATGAATGATTTTCTTAACTATAATATGCTTGACATAATTCTTTCCATACAAATTTTTTTCCTTTTTTGTATAAAATGTCCTTAATAGTAAGAAAAATTTTTTTTTATGAAATATGCTTAATAAAGTTCACCAGATTAACCACGATACAAAAAAACGACAGTTAAAATTGATTTGAAACGTGAGTGACACCGACGTGAAACGTGAGTGACAAAATCAGTATATGAAAAAATCTTAAAATTCTGAGAGAAAACTAAATTTTTTCCTGCATTTAAAATTTCTACTCAATCTCGTTACGGAAAATTACTTTATTCTTTATATTAACTCAAACAATTCTCAGATTTTAAGCAATTTGTTAGAAGAACTCGAAAAATCAAAATTGTACGAAAACGTGAGTGACACACCATTTAAAGAGCGTTTTTTCGAAATGTGTAAATATATATAAAACTTTTTGCATGAACTTATAATAGTGAGCCTAAGACTTATTGTACCCATATAATTTTATATGAAAAGCTTTTATATTTGATGGAGAAAAACTTATGTTTACTGCTACGACTGAAACGTGAGTGACACTGGATTTGCCGATTTTTTTACTTTTCTCCAATATTTTTTTATTTTTCTTCAAAATGTTGAGAAATTTTTTTATGGGCAGAATTAAAATTTATTTCAAAGTCATTTCTTGAATGTTTTTTTTAATTTTTTCATGTTTAATTTTTGTTTAATTTAGAATGTGTTAAAACTATTTCGTAGTGGTTTTGAAATGCTTAATAAAGGTCGTAAGTGCTTTCCGAATACTTCTGCATTAGCATTATATTGCTTAATAGTTCTGAAATAGGTTAAAATGGTTGAATACTGCCTATTAACTGGTTCAAAATAATTTCGATATTTTGAGTTTTCAAAATAGTTACTTAATGCATCGAAACTTTTTTAAAAAGTGTTGAATTTCTACTAAGAGTTATGCAAAAACCGTGTTATGTGGTGACCGTGGCATGCAGGTTAGGTGTGTGGCTTAGCATGCTCGGAGCCCGGGTTCGATCCCCAGCCGTGGCGAAAAGTTTTTTCAATAAAAAATTTTTTTCTGATCGGTCACCACCTCTCTGCAGACAATGGCAAACCTCAGAGAGTAAATAAGCCGTTCGGAGTCGGCATAAAACATGTAGGTCCAGTTCTCGGTCAATTGTGTGCAAACATTTAATAACACACACAACACAATTGATCATAAGAAGCTCGGTCAAAGTCCTTTCAAGGGCTGAAATGGCCAATTTGTTTTTTTTTTTGTTATGCAAAAACATTTATTAATGATTTTAACTGTGTTTTAAAAAAATCGAAATGGTTTTTCAATGCTTCAAAAGCAGTTTAAATAAAATTTATTTTTATTTATATTTCTATTTTATAATTTTAGTTATGCAAATTCAAACCAATATCGTTGATATCAAGTCACAACGAGTATTCAAAGCATCTTTGCCAAAACTATCGATAATTGTAGCGAATTTTTGTAACCATCTTTTATTGAAGTTCATCGCTATAACATTAACAACATTTACTAGGAAGCGCAATTTTGTTGCCTTTTAAAAATAAAACCAAACACTCACACATGCACACTCACATGGAAACTCACACAGGCACATATACCCACACACCATAACGACAACAATTTATAAACGTTAACGTTTGCACGCCATCGATAACATAACATATTCAAAATTCACAAAATTTAGCACAATCAGATAAAAAACACGTTCGTTCTTTCTAGCTTTGAGGTTAAAAATACATCATCAGAACATATCTTTTTTCTATCTCTTCCACCCACTTGCTCGGCGTTCCTCCTTAATAGCTTCGTTTGTCACTGTAACGGAAACGGAAACCCGCACTTGTTGGCCTGAAAGTTGTGGCAGGCGACGGACGGCGATGTCGTCGTCGTCAATGATTTTTATTGCATTTTTCACATATTTACGCTGACTTGCCTCATGTCGCTGTGTGTGAGTGAGTGTGTATGGGTTTTTATACCCTAAACCTGAAAGGTCAGGGTATATTAACTTTGTGCAAACGTTTGTAACGCATAGAACGAAGCGAGTCCGGTATAGAAAAGTATATATATTCTTGATCAGCGTCACCACGTGAGTCGAGCTATCTATGTCCGTCCGTCCGTCCGTCCGTCCGTCCGTCCGTCCGTCTGTGTGTTGTCCGTATACACAGGATAAGAAGAAGGAGTTGAGATAATTGGATGAAACTTGGTACACATGGTCACATATACCCAAGGATCTGCACTATTGAATATTTTTGGAATCCGCCCACGGACACGCCTACCTCCCGTACAACGCGAAAATTGAAAACTGCATAACTCAGCTCATAATTAGCCTACAACAATAAAATTTGGTATGTATGTGTTTTATATTAACACAAAGATGTCTTTGAAAAATGGACGTCATCCGCTTACGGACACGCCCACCTCCCATACAACCCAAAAATTGAAAACGCAATAAATAAGCCTCTGTTTTACCTACAGAGCTAAAATTTGGCACTTATGTTTTTTTTAACAAAACAAAGACGGTTTTGAAAAATGGACATCATCCGCCCACGGACACGCCTACCTCCCATACAACGCGAAAATTTAAAACTGCATAACTCAGCTCATAATAAGTCTACAACAACAAAATTTGATATGTGTGTGTTTTATACCAACACAAAGATGTCTTTGAAAAATGGACGTCATCCGCTCACGGACACGCCCACCTCCCATACAACCCAAAAATTGAAAATGCAATAAATAAGCCTCTGTTTAACCTACAGAGCTAAAATTTGGCACGAATATTTTTTATAACAAAAAAAAGATGGTTTTGAAAAATGGACATCGTCCGCCCACGGACACACCTACTTCCCATACAACGCGAAAATTGAAAACTGCGTAGCTCAGCTCATAATTAGCCTACAACAATAAAATTTGATATGTATGTGTTTCATACCAACACAAATATGTCTTCGGAAAATGGACGTCATCTGATCACGGACACGCCTACCTCCCATACAACCCAAAAATTGAAAACGCAATAAATAAGCATGTGTTTAACCTACAGAGCTAAAATTTGGCTCAGAGCACGTATGTCTTTTATGACAAGACAAAGATGGTTTGGAAAAATGGACTTCATCCGCCCACGGATACGCCCATTTACAATTAATTTTTTTTTTTTTTTTTAAAAGTGGGTTTAGGGTATTTCATAGTCGGCCTAGACCGACTTTAGACTTTCTTTACTTGTTTTTTAATAAATTTTGTTAAAACTTTATAATCAAACTCTCTGGTGAAATTAAGTTTTTGTTTTTATTTTTGCTATTCTTACAGCCTGTGTAAAAAGGGTGCTTTTTTTATTGCAAAGCATGACGTCAACATATTTACAACCATAACAGCAGCAACAACACATCGCTTTATCTTCGAGTTACTTTATGCACATTTGTTGTTTGTGCTTTTTAATGAAAGTTTTGTTTTTTTACTTAAAACACTTAAGTTTAAGTTAACAAAAAGGTTTTCTCTCCTCTATTTTTTTTTGTTTTTATTTAATTATAAAAGCTGCTGTTTTTTTTTTTTTTTGTTTAGTTATGGCTTGTTTTCACTTTAGCTGTTATTGTTGTTGCAGTTTATTTTGCATAGTTCATCGGGTTAATTTTTGCAGCAAGTTCACCAAAACACGTTTTTTTATTAAATTTTCCAACACTATTGTTGGCTTTTGCACTACAGTCGACTGCGTATAAAAACACTTTTTCTCTCTCTGCTCCTTGAGGTAATCATAAGTTGTTTTATACATTTATGAGTCCTGAGTCATCGATTCGGTTTTCTAGCTTGTTGAAAAAAATGTTATCTAGCTTTTTGTTGTTTTTTTTTTTTTTTTTTGGGTTTTTTGTTTTTGCTGTTTTATTTGCTTTCTTTGCAATCTTGTTTGGTAGAGAAGAAAAAAGGTCAATTAACTTTTATTATTGTTGCAATCAACCGCAAGTTATTAATTGTTAGCGCGATGTTATCAGCACGAAAAATAAAACAAAAAACCGAATTATGAAGAAATAACAATAAATTTGTTTAAGTGAACGTTAATCTTTGGACTAAGTTGGTTTTAAAAAATATACCAAACTTTTAAGGTTTTATAATTAAAATGAAGTCTTATTGTTATTTTCAAATCGAGTCTCTTCTGCTTTAAATCTTCGTTCAGTTTTTCTACCAAAAACTATATAGAAGAATTTTGTGAACTATGAACGTTCATCAAAAGCTTTATCCTGCAATATTAAAGAACGTCATCCAAGCCAACGAACACTTTAAGATTTTTAAACACAAATATTTAGAGCTTTATAGAAAAAAAATGTTTAAAGCTTTTGTAGTTAGAGCTTAGCAAGTATCAAAAGTTAAGTTTAAAAGCTTTTAAAATTTTCAAAAGTAAAGTTTAAGATCTTGAAGCTCTCGATTTTCAAAACTTGTTTTTTTTTTTTATTAAATTAAAAAATCTACTCTTTCCTTACCTCTACCAAAAACGTATTATACGAACACTTCTAAAATTTAAAAAAAAGCTTTACTTGTCGAGCCAGCGAGGGGTGAAACATGCTTCGTTCCTCGTTCAGTACTCGTTTCTAACTAAAAAACAAACATGTTTCACCTTCGCTGGCATGCCGAATAAAGCTCGTTTATAATTTTGTAGGTTTTCTTATTATATGATTTTTGAGCTTTCAAAAAAACTGCCTTTTTATATTAGTTCTGTTATAAGAATCACTTAAAATCAAACATTTGGAGCCTTATGGTTAAACAATTTTAAAAGCTTTTCAAGTTTTTAGAATAAAATAGCTTTCCTTAGATTATAAAAAAAGCTAAAAAATGTACACTTAAAAGCTTTAAAGGTTACCAAAATTAAAGTTGTAAGCTTTTTTGATACATGAAAAATTTTTACATCTTCAGATTTAAAACAGCTTATCTTTTTATATAAGTCATGTTCATTTTAACCTTAGATTAAAAACTTTTAAGACACACATTTTACAATGCTTTTAAAGTTTAATATATAAAAAGCTTAAAACATATATTGTATAAGCTTTTAGTTTTCAAAAGCAAATATTAATGTGGTTTTTTTCTTTTTTCTTTCATCTGCTAATTTCAGCCAATTAAACTCATAGATTTAGAGCTTTAGGCTCTGTTTTTTCATTTTTATAACTGAAAAGTTTTAAAAATCTAAAAAGTCCTTGAAAAATTTACATTTTAAACAAGTTCTGTACAAAGCTTTTGTAGTCAAAGTTTAAAGATTTCATGATTTTGAGCTTAAAAACTTAAAATTCTCCAAAAGTAATGTGTTAAGCTCAAAAGCTCTCGAAATTGTAAGCCTTTTAAGCTTTAGGGCTTTTAAACTTTCCAAAAGTTCCAAAAGCAAAATTTGTGAAAGCTCTCGAATAATAAAATAACTTCAAATCATGGATCTGATTCTTCATGCTTGAAAAAAGTTTAAAGCTTTCAAATTAAAAGCTCTAAAAGCTCACACATGTAGACTTAAAATCCTTGAAAGCCTTCAAAAGTTTAGTTTTAAGCTCTCAGCTGTGGATATTTTTTTAATGCATTAAAAAGCTCAATTCTAGAGCTTTATGGTTTAAAAGCTTTCAAAGCTATCATAGTATAACCTTAAAAATCTCATACTTTTAAGCTTTTGAAGTGTTCATTAGTAAAATTTGTGAAAACAGCCTAATTTTATATATATATTTTTAAAATCGACCGTTTTATAGTAGTTTCAAATCTTAAGCTTAAAACGCTTACACATTTGAACTTAAAATCCTTGAAAGCTTTCAAAAGTTAAGTTTTAAGCTATGAATTTTTAAAGATTATTCTTTATATAGACTGTGAAGCTCTTTTCTACTACATATATGCGATGTGGTATGGTGCAATATGCTTTCCGACCCATATTTTTGTTGATAATTTCTGTTAGAATTAACTCTGTCGTCTATTATTAAAGTACCTTGTTTCAAATTCTTACAAAGATTCACACGATGTTGTGCTATGTTTTATGGGTTATGTTCAAAATTATAAGCTTAACAATAATTAAAGCTTAAAGCAATAAAAACATAATTAAATTTATTTTTTAATGCTCGCACTTTATTAGTTTCCACGGTAAAACAAATACTTTTAATGCGCATAAATGAACTTAAAGCTCTTCTAAACAAAAATTTAAAAATTTCAACTGCAGTTTATGCACTTAATAAAGCTCATTGGTCTTTGTCACAGCCATTAAGAAACATAATAAAAAAGAAAAAAAATTTCGACCAGATATTATTTTTGAAACATAATAACCCATAATAATAAAAAGCTTAAATGACACTTAAGCACAAAAAAAACTTAGCTTTAGCTCATATAATTTATGCCCAAATCTGTCAAATTTTTTTTTTTGTTGCTTCTTTTTTCATACGGTTTAACTTACATAGTTAATTTTTTTTTTTTCTAAGCAAAATGCTACAAGTGCATTAAATATACATATATTTGTTTTTATGATATGCGGCGCACCGAAAGCTTTAACCACTATTTTCCGCGCACACCTACGACGTGTTAAGCCCAACTGTCAACCTTGTGAAACATGCACACAAGCAACATGAGAACGAAAAACACACTTAAAATTAATTACGGACAGACAGAAAGTAGGAAATTTTTGCTTTTGCTACTCCTGAGTAATACGCTCATTTTCTGGAGTAGAGCTAGATATATTTTTTAAAACAAATTGAGCCTGCCAACTCTAGAGGTAACCAAGTATGTCACCAACAGTGAAATTATAACAAACTTCAGTTAGCCACTCCATCAACGCCGCCGCCGCACATTGTTGAATAGGTATTAGAAAAAGGTAGTAGCTTTAGTGGCAGGCGCTGCGTAATTAGTAGTAGCTGATATAGCAACAGCTACTCAAAAAATCATACATTTAATATACAGAGGTACGCATGAATGTGTTGTTAGCTCGCTCGGCACTAACTCGACACAGACAGAAAAATTTTAATTTTCACCAGTGACGAAAATAAAAAAAATACAGAATTCACGCAACTTTTAATGCGTACGTGTATGTGTCAGTTTGAGTGACAGCTAGACAGACGGACGACCGGCTGTCTTGCTGTGCGCCTAAATGTTTTACTGTCTATCTGTCTGTCTGTCTGTTTGCCCGCACTCTTGTTATCTTCATCAAAAAAAGAGGGTTAGCATAAAAATTATAAAGCAACGCATACAAAAAAAAAAAAATTATACAAACACACTCACATCATGCCATGCCCCAACAACGTTCTTACATTACCATAGGCGACTACAGTATAACTTGAGTGTTGGTGGGGAGCTGCGGCAGGCAGTCGGCAACATAACTTCAAAAGTAATGAAAATGAACGTTGATTTCAACTCGTTCTTTGTCCCATACTCGAGCCTGCTTTGTCGTTGTTGTTGTTGTGCTGATTTTTAAGCCGACTCACCATCCCACACCTCACTCTTCTACCATTAACTTCTATCCTTTAACTTTATTTGTGTATCCTTTGGCGTTTCCACAAGCTCATATCCTTGCATTACTTTTGCTGCGCACACAAACCACACCCAAACATTGTATACTTTTAGGCTTAGGTATGCATTTTTATTTCATATTTTTTTTTTGTTTTTTTTTTTTTTGTATTTGTATTTTACTCACCACCACCTGCTTGACATGTCTAAATATTGATTGAAATTCATATTTTGCCATTTTTGTTGTTGCTGTTTATTTTTGCTTTTTCTTTTATGTTTTTTTTTTTGCAATTGTTTACCTTGTGAGCAAGCATTTTGTTCATGTTGCCTGAATGGTGTCGATTGATTATATGTTGTTGTCCATTTTTCACACTGGCACTTTTTTTTGTTATATGACTGACCCCCTTTGAATACGGCTTTCTTAACAATTAAGGTATTAATTATTTATGCAAAAAACAAAAACAGAGAAAACTGGCGCCAAAAAAGGCCATAATTATACAATTGTGTGTAATTCAATGACTGAACAGTGAACGCCTGCATTTGTCAATAAATCGCGAAACAAAACATTTGACATTTTATTTGCTATTTATTTGTAGAATTATCTTATGAAAAGCTATAATTAACAGGAAAGTATTGCATGCTTTTAGGCACGCATGAAATAATATATGGCATATTTTAAAGAATGTTTGTTTAAAACAGGTTGTCCACTTTTAGGCACATGTTTGTGTGAGATTTTTAATGAAAGCCTACTGAAACGATTTCGCTACATCTTTCCAAGCCGTTACTCACTCTTCTGGGTTAATAATATGTAGTTGCATTTCCCTGGAAGGTAATTTACATACATAGTGTGGCATGTGAGCTTAATAACTGTGGTAGCCCGAGTTCAATCCTAACTTTCGACAAAAAGTTCTGTCTCTAAAAATCAATTTTGCCGGTCGGCCGTCACTGTTTTTTATCTTTTGTTCATAAAACAAATATTATACTTCTTCACTGAACTTTTAAAGTATCAGAATTACAATAATTAAAATAAGAAGTAAAAAGTAAAAAGTAAAAAGTAAAAAGTAAAAAGTAAAAAGTAAAAAGTAAAAAGTAAAAAGTAAAAAGTAAAAAGTAAAAAGTAAAAAGTAAAAAGTAAAAAGTAAAAAGTAAAAAGTAAAAAGTAAAAAGTAAAAAGTAAAAAGTAAAAAGTAAAAAGTAAAAAGTAAAAAGTAAAAAGTAAAAAGTAAAAAGTAAAAAGTAAAAAGTAAAAAGTAAAAAGTAAAAAGTAAAAAGTAAAAAGTAAAAAGTAAAAAGTAAAAAGTAAAAAGTAAAAAGTAAAAAGTAAAAAGTAAAAAGTAAAAAGTAAAAAGTAAAAAGTAAAAAGTAAAAAGTAAAAAGTAAAAAGTAAAAAGTAAAAAGTAAAAAGTAAAAAGTAAAAAGTAAAAAGTAAAAAGTAAAAAGTAAAAAGTAAAAAGTAAAAAGTAAAAAGTAAAAAGTAAAAAGTAAAAAGTAAAAAGTAAAAAGTAAAAAGTAAAAAGTAAAAAGTAAAAAGTAAAAAGTAAAAAGTAAAAAGTAAAAAGTAAAAAGTAAAAAGTAAAAAGTAAAAAGTAAAAAGTAAAAAGTAAAAAGTAAAAAGTAAAAAGTAAAAAGTAAAAAGTAAAAAGTAAAAAGTAAAAAGTAAAAAGTAAAAAGTAAAAAGTAAAAAGTAAAAAGTAAAAAGTAAAAAGTAAAAAGTAAAAAGTAAAAAGTAAAAAGTAAAAAGTAAAAAGTAAAAAGTAAAAAGTAAAAAGTAAAAAGTAAAAAGTAAAAAGTAAAAAGTAAAAAGTAAAAAGTAAAAAGTAAAAAGTAAAAAGTAAAAAGTAAAAAGTAAAAAGTAAAAAGTAAAAAGTAAAAAGTAAAAAGTAAAAAGTAAAAAGTAAAAAGTAAAAAGTAAAAAGTAAAAAGTAAAAAGTAAAAAGTAAAAAGTAAAAAGTAAAAAGTAAAAAGTAAAAAGTAAAAAGTAAAAAGTAAAAAGTAAAAAGTAAAAAGTAAAAAGTAAAAAGTAAAAAGTAAAAAGTAAAAAGTAAAAAGTAAAAAGTAAAAAGTAAAAAGTAAAAAGTAAAAAGTAAAAAGTAAAAAGTAAAAAGTAAAAAGTAAAAAGTAAAAAGTAAAAAGTAAAAAGTAAAAAGTAAAAAGTAAAAAGTAAAAAGTAAAAAGTAAAAAGTAAAAAGTAAAAAGTAAAAAGTAAAAAGTAAAAAGTAAAAAGTAAAAAGTAAAAAGTAAAAAGTAAAAAGTAAAAAGTAAAAAGTAAAAAGTAAAAAGTAAAAAGTAAAAAGTAAAAAGTAAAAAGTAAAAAGTAAAAAGTAAAAAGTAAAAAGTAAAAAGTAAAAAGTAAAAAGTAAAAAGTAAAAAGTAAAAAGTAAAAAGTAAAAAGTAAAAAGTAAAAAGTAAAAAGTAAAAAGTAAAAAGTAAAAAGTAAAAAGTAAAAAGTAAAAAGTAAAAAGTAAAAAGTAAAAAGTAAAAAGTAAAAAGTAAAAAGTAAAAAGTAAAAAGTAAAAAGTAAAAAGTAAAAAGTAAAAAGTAAAAAGTAAAAAGTAAAAAGTAAAAAGTAAAAAGTAAAAAGTAAAAAGTAAAAAGTAAAAAGTAAAAAGTAAAAAGTAAAAAGTAAAAAGTAAAAAGTAAAAAGTAAAAAGTAAAAAGTAAAAAGTAAAAAGTAAAAAGTAAAAAGTAAAAAGTAAAAAGTAAAAAGTAAAAAGTAAAAAGTAAAAAGTAAAAAGTAAAAAGTAAAAAGTAAAAAGTAAAAAGTAAAAAGTAAAAAGTAAAAAGTAAAAAGTAAAAAGTAAAAAGTAAAAAGTAAAAAGTAAAAAGTAAAAAGTAAAAAGTAAAAAGTAAAAAGTAAAAAGTAAAAAGTAAAAAGTAAAAAGTAAAAAGTAAAAAGTAAAAAGTAAAAAGTAAAAAGTAAAAAGTAAAAAGTAAAAAGTAAAAAGTAAAAAGTAAAAAGTAAAAAGTAAAAAGTAAAAAGTAAAAAGTAAAAAGTAAAAAGTAAAAAGTAAAAAGTAAAAAGTAAAAAGTAAAAAGTAAAAAGTAAAAAGTAAAAAGTAAAAAGTAAAAAGTAAAAAGTAAAAAGTAAAAAGTAAAAAGTAAAAAGTAAAAAGTAAAAAGTAAAAAGTAAAAAGTAAAAAGTAAAAAGTAAAAAGTAAAAAGTAAAAAGTAAAAAGTAAAAAGTAAAAAGTAAAAAGTAAAAAGTAAAAAGTAAAAAGTAAAAAGTAAAAAGTAAAAAGTAAAAAGTAAAAAGTAAAAAGTAAAAAGTAAAAAGTAAAAAGTAAAAAGTAAAAAGTAAAAAGTAAAAAGTAAAAAGTAAAAAGTAAAAAGTAAAAAGTAAAAAGTAAAAAGTAAAAAGTAAAAAGTAAAAAGTAAAAAGTAAAAAGTAAAAAGTAAAAAGTAAAAAGTAAAAAGTAAAAAGTAAAAAGTAAAAAGTAAAAAGTAAAAAGTAAAAAGTAAAAAGTAAAAAGTAAAAAGTAAAAAGTAAAAAGTAAAAAGTAAAAAGTAAAAAGTAAAAAGTAAAAAGTAAAAAGTAAAAAGTAAAAATTAAAAAGTAAAAAGTAAAAAGTAAAAAGTAAAAAGTAAAAAGTAAAAAGTAAAAATTAAAAAGTAAAAAGTAAAAAGTAAAAAGTAAAAAGTAAAAAGTAAAAAGTAAAAAGTAAAAAGTAAAAAATAAAAAGTAAAAAGTAAAAAGTAAAAAGTAAAAAGTAAAAAATAAAAATTAAAAAGTAAAAAGCAAAAAGTAAAAATTAAAAAGCAAAAAGTAAAACGTAAAATGTAAAACGTAAAAAGTTAAATGTAGAAATTCTCTTAAAAAATTTCTAAATGTGCAAATTTAAAAATTTAAAAAGTAAAATATTAAAAATACAAATAAAATTAAAATTATAAAAAAAAAAATAAAAATTACAATGTTTTTTATAAATATTGTCTTAAAAATTTGAAATGTTCAACACCTTCATCCTAAAGGTATGCAAAAAAAACAAAATATAGTATATAAAATTAATAGCTAAAAAGAAAAATTAATTATTGAGAAAATAAAAAAAATACAGTTTTTAAAACCTAGAAAAGAAATTAATTAAAAAATATGAAAAAATAGAAACAAAAATAAAAAATAAATAAAAAAACATAAAAATAATAAATAAAAAAAATAAAAAATTTTAAATAAAAAAAATAAAAAATTTTAAATAAAATAATAAAAAAAAATAAAAAAAGTTAAAAGTAGAAATTGTCTTACAAATTTCTAAATGTGCAAATTTAAAAATTATAAAAGTAAAATATTAAAAAAAAAAAATAAAATTAAAATTAAAATTATAAAAAAAAAAATAAAAATTACAAATTTTTTTATAAATATTGTCTTAAAAATTTGAAATGTTCAGCACCTTCATCCTAAAAGTATGCAAAAAAAAAAAAACAAAATTTAAAATTTATAGCTAAAAATAAAAATCAAGTATTGAGAACATAAAAATACAGTTTTTAAAACCTAGAAAAAGAAATTAAAGTAAAAAAGATGAAAAAATAGAAACAAAAATTAAAAAAAATAAATAAAAAAAAATAAAAAAAATTAATAAAAAAATAAAAAATTTAAAAAAATAAAATAAATAAAAAAAAAATAAATAAAAAAAAATAATTATTAAATTTTAAATGCCGACAGCTTTTTCAGACAAATCCATCTTCTCTGGATGATATCCAAACAAACATTGACCGTTAAAGTAACTGTTAGTTAATTATTATGAAAAAACCACGAACTAAGATATTTTAACAAATATTATTTTCTTCTCTTTTCTCTTTTTTTATAAATATGTAACTGTACAGAATTTTCAGCCTAAAATTAAGCCACAAAAGATGCTGTGTTTTGGCAACTGTTTCATAACAACTTAATGTAATTTATTTTTAAATTTTCGAGCCTTAAAAAATGCCCAACAACTTTTTACCGCGCTACCGCGCGCGCTGTTTTGTATAGCATGCTTTTAGGCTTATGCATTTTAATTTCATGCTAGCCATATTTTAACCTAACGGCTCTCTAAGGTAGCACATTTCATGCAAGATTACACAAATTTTTCTTTTGTTTTTTCCCCTTGCTTTGTGTTTTTGTTCGCTTAAGCATTCAACCCCTATTTTTTTTTTCCTTTGTTGGATTTTACTTACTTCCCATTCCGAGTTACAGATAAATTGCTACAAAATTAAAATAAAATCTCTTTGTTTTATTTGCTGAGCTGTTTTTAGCAATTTTACATTTTATGCTTTTGCTATTGAGCTAATTTTACACAACAAACTTCTAAGCAATTCTTAATTTCATGCAATGTCGGGTAGTTATCTATGTTTGTGTATGTATGTATGTGTGCGTGTGTTTGCAGTGATGTATTGCTGTTTGTTGACTAGCTAGCCTAACTGCGTGCGTGTGTCTGTCATTATAATAATTGTTGTCGTCTGCAAATAGACAAAAAACACGAGCGCTTTAAATTCATTGCACATACTTTTGGGCGTACCACAAAATTACTACTTGTTATCTGGGGTGGAGAGGGTTGGTGACGTTTTGGGAATTAGTTGAGGATGGGGAAAAAACATATTATTGCTAATGATTGCTCCATGCCTTATCTATGCGGTGTGTGCATAAGTGTGGGTTATGCTATGTTTCTGTATGTGTGTGTATGTGTGCGTCACTGTTTTGTGGTATCAAGTGGGGTAAGAAAGCTGGTGCGATTGTTGAGTTCTTATGTTATAATGTTTCAATTTTGTCAAATGAAATGCAAACACACACTAAAGCTAATTAAATAACATCTGCCAACACACTCAAACACACACACAAACACAAACACACAAAGGAACAAGATTTTCACTTTTTAAATAGTATGTATATATTAAAGGGCCCTTAATACATATAAAATTCCTTGAGATATGCAAACTTTAAATTTTTATTTTGCTTTCTTTAGCACCATTCGTTAAAATTATATTAAAAATTTTTGTATAAAAACCAAGCATATTGTCTTCTTTGACACACTTCATTGTCAGAACGAATTGGTAAAGCAAAAAAAAAAAAATCATCACAAAGAAACAAAAATAAATATCGATTTAAACAAACAGCTTGTGTGTTTCTTTCTTTCCTCTTTGTGGCTGCTTTTAAAAATAGTGTTTATTGCCTGAAACACAGACTAAACATCCGAAAAAATTTCGCTATTAAAATTTGTAATTTCACGCTTTTTTCTCCTTTGGTTCCTCCCATTAAAATTATGCCACATGAGCATTTTATTTTAAAAATATAAAAGTTTAATGAACTACCTGCAGATTTATTAAAACTCTAGAGGTTTTAAAAAAATCTAAAAAATTTAATAAATAATTTCACAGTAAAATTGCTTTAAATAAGCGAAAACAAAAATACGTGAGGTTTTTTGTATTTTTGAGGATGAAGAATTCAGTGCTTATTTTGACTTCAAATGACATCAAGCAGCAGAAAACAAAAAAAAAAAAATCGTAGTAAGTGCGACAATTGTTAATTTTTCGCATTAAGTTCAAATTAATGAGAAAATTTCAGTTCAAATATTAAACAAAAAGGAGATGATATTAAGTAGTATTGGATACTTCTCTCATCATCCCAGACGAACTTGAATTAAACGTAAATGCTTAACATGAAATATACATGTAGTTGCAAAATTACCTGCTCATGTGTACACGAGCTCATGGAGTCACGTTTTCTTGACTTTCACGTGTATTTCACGTGTTAATAAGAACAGATTTGAGAGTCTTTGAAACTTTTTTAAAACTATTTTGACTTCAATAGGATAAATAAATGATCCTTTGGTCATATCCATAACAGTTCCACTGACCCACTTATGACCGAAGATAATACCATTGCCAATTCCAATTGGCCACAGAATCATACATTTCGTCCAAATACTGAGTGTACTAAATCCATAAAAATTCTAATGACTTACCTGTGATCTGCGATTATCCCATTGCATCTGATTGGCCAAAAAATCATCCATTTTTGTCGAAAGGGTAATGGAATCTATAAAAGTACCAATGTCACTATATGCAGCCATTATCGGCTGAACAGGTCCTTATGACGAAAATTGCAGCTGGTCGCACCTATTGGCCTTAGAATCATTTATTCTATAGAAGTAAATAGAAAATTTTGGAAGAAAATAGTTCCAAAATAGTTCTTATGACTCTTCAAATCTATACTTATTAGCTAAAATACGTGAAAGTCAAGAAATCGTGAGTCCATGAACCCGTATACACGTGAACACGTACTTAGCATTCACATACATATTATCCAAAACATGCTCCACAGAGTTAGAACTTCCGTGTTCACGTGTAGTTCGAAACACGTGAATGAACTTTAACTCTACTATAGCTCAAATCATGTTTGAAATCCTGTTTGAAATCACAGTTGAAGTTATTTGAAATCTTTTGATTTCATTCCAAAATTTTTTAAATACTTTTGTGCCTGATAAGCAAAATTAGGCCTTGAAAATTAAGACAAAACCATTCAGAACTAGGAAAGCATATCAAATAAAATAATAACAAAATCAAAAACATTCCATTTGAAGTGCCCTTTTTAGTCTTTGAAAGAACTTTGCCGCAGCTTCTCATTTATGTTTGAACACAAATTGATCGAGAACTGTAACTGCATGTTCTCAAGAAGCTTTACTTGGCAATGCTGCTTACTCTACTGCTACTGAGGTTTGCAAATGTCTGCAGTGAGGTGGCGGCCTTTCAATGTATTTCTATTGAAAAACTTTCTGTCAGATAAGAGGATTGAACTCAGGCTTGCCAGGTGCGTTGGCTCGTTGGTTAACACGCAAGGCCACGGCCGCCACTGAAATGTATGGGAAACGCGCTAGCTAGGACTAGTGCTGCGTGCAGATACTTCTGCTGCATATATACTGCTTGAATAATAGTCGGCAGTTGATCATTACACTCAGAAAAATATCAACTGTAATATTAGTAATTCGCCGATGGTATTCAAAACACTGAAAAACAAGACATGCTTGTTTGTTTTCTCTAAGCAATATTTTTTAAATGTGTTTTGTTATATTTACTTTATCGGTTTCAGTGGAAGTGTGCTAGACTGGAGGACGTGGTAGAAGCCGGCCCAGGGCCGATCCCTGTGAAACACCACTGGAGACATTGTAGGTCATCGTACCTTCTTTTGTGCCGTAGTATAGGGCTCTTTCGCCGAAAAAGTGCGCTTTAATCATCATCAAATATCGCGGCATTTCAAAACTCCTAACTGCCGTCATGATCTAGTTCCAGTAAGCCGAATTGAAAGCATTATGAACGTAAGCGTTGCCATAAGCCAGTAAGTAGTGCTTTGCTCTCCACTTCGGACTTTTTCCTTGGCTGGCTTTCTGCTCGACACTCGTAATCAAATTGATGATATTTGTCGTTGAATGAAATTTTTGGAAACCAAACTGTTGAGGAGAAAGTCCTTCTCCTGCTTGTATCACTTCTTCCAGGTGGTTGCACAATATCTATATATCTCTATATCTATATGTGTATATTTATATCTATATCTATATCTTTATCTATATCTATATCTATATCTATATCTATATCTATATCTATATCTATATCTATATCTATATCTATATCTATATCTATATCTATATCTATATCTATATCTATATCTATATCTATATCTATATCTATATCTATATCTATATCTATATCTATATCTATATCTATATCTATATCTATATCTATATCTATATCTATATCTATATCTATATCTATATCTATATCTATATCTATATCTATATCTATATCTATATCTATATCTATATCTATATCTATATCTATATCTATATCTATATCTATATCTATATCTATATCTATATCTATATCTATATCTATATCTATATCTATATCTATATCTATATCTATATCTATATCTATATCTATATCTATATCTATATCTATATCTATATCTATATCTATATCTATATCTATATCTATATCTATATCTATATCTATATCTATATCTATATCTATATCTATATCTATATCTATATCTATATCTATATCTATATCTATATCTATATCTATATTTATATCTATATCTATATCTATATCTATATCTATATCTATATCTATATCTATATCTATATCTATATCTATATCTATATCTATATCTATATCTATATCTATATCTATATCTACATCTATATCTTTATCTATATCTATATCTATATCTATATCTATATCTATATCTATATCTATATCTATATCTATATCTATATCTATATCTATATCTATATCTATATCTATATCTATATCTATATCTATATCTATATCTATATCTATATCTATATCTATATCTATATCTATATCTATATATATATCTATATATATATCTATATCTATATCTATATCTATATCTATATCTATATCTATATCTATATCTATATCTATATCTATATCTATATCTATACTATTATATAAAATTGAAGTGGAAATATTAAGTTCACCAATGACTCCAAAACTACTGGACCGATTTTTATGAAAAAAATTTTAAAATATCATATTTGTGCTACAGAATGCCATAGGTGGGGTTTATTTAAGAAAATTTAAGAATAAATATATTTAATTAAGTTGTTAAGTTTTTTAGGAAATTACCACCGATGCTAAGCATTGCTTGGTCGCTTGCTTTTCACGCGTCTGTGTTACGAGAGTTTAAACTACATGTTGCTATCAGTGTTGCCGTTCGAGAATTTTAAAACGAAGTAAAATAGGCTACAAGATGGAAGTATTTTCAGAGATTTCGAAGTGTTAAAATAAATTAATTTTGTTTTTAACATGAATGTTTATTAAGCATATTCAGGTACATTTCAAAATTAATACGAAAAAATCAACAAAAATATTTTCATAAAAATAAATCAGTAAAGTTTAATAAGAAAATATGCGTTCAATAAGAAAATACTGAAATACATTTCAATCACTTATATGTATAAATTAACAATGTTAAAAAAATTATCTATTTCTAATCTCTATTTTCTATGCAGCTATTTCTTCGGTTCTGAAGTAAATATCACTGTTATAACAAACATTCGATAAAATATTCGTTTAGGGATTCCAATTTAAAAAATTATCATATAGAAAGTGGTCCTTTATTAGCATTATCGAATTTACGGTGCTAAATTTTAACTTATTTGTAGTTGTATTTTTAATTAGTTTTAAATGTGAAAATACCCTTTCTGTTGTTGCACCGCCGTGCGGTAAGCTTACACACTTAAAAATTTGTATTGATTTTTTACACCGATCGGTGTTCCAGGGAGTCCTACACCGTTCGGTGTTAAAAAACAACGTGTCAAAGTGCTACATTTTTATATCTGAAACGGGACATTTTTTTCACATCTATCGGTGTAAATAAATAAACATCCGATAGGATAAATAAATAAACATCCGATAGGATGCTTGTGTTGAACTCTGTTAGGTGTTTATTTTAAATATGCAAAATGATGATTTTTAACACCGAACGGTGTAGGACTCCCTGGAACACCGATCGGTGTAAAAAACCAATACAAATTTTTTAGTGTGTACTTTTTTATTATTCGAAAGAATATTTTTCCAAATTTTATTTATTCAAAGTAATCAAAAAATTTCGTAATAAATAAAATGGTAGACATGCTTGAAGATCGATTAAGTTAATTTTAAATTTTAATAAAGTCGAATGAAAACGCTTTAACGTCCATTCTCCACGAAACCGTTTTCCCGAACATGATTATTAATTATAGATTTTCGCTTTCAGTCTTGAGAAATTTCAATTTTCAGTTTGTTTGTCAATGCTTATATGATTTCAATGTTGATCTTCTTCTTTGCATTTCTGATTTCACACCCATCGGATATGTTTGGCATTTCACACCGGGTAAGTGGTGTAAATTAACTCCGTTCGGTGTTAAAAATGTAAATATCCGCTAACCGGAGTGAATTTATTTTGGAAATTTTTTAGTGTGTAGCAACGCTCTTACGAAAGTTTTTATTTTTTGGTACATCAGGTCTTCTAAGGCACTTTTGAATTTAAAAACGCAGAACCAAAGCTCTTCAAATCCTTTTTCAGCTAAAAAATCATTTAATATTAAAAGACGCCATTCCTTTTCTAGACAGTCGATATCTTTTTCTTCGATGAGATTAGGAAAAAGTTTTATGAGGGGAACCAAACTATAAGCTAAAGATCTTGTATCCAAAATTTGTAATGTTCTCAAAACTGGATATTTGAAATTGATTCTTTTCATAGTTAGTGTACGAATGTAATAGAAATGTACACAACTTTTTAAAATTCCATTCTTATCTGTTACAGATACATCATACGAATTAAATTTTATCTGGGCTCTAGGCACTATATATATATCAGACAAAGGCTTAATTCTAAAATTATTGAGATCATTTTCAAAATCTATATCAAATTCTACGGCAGAGATGTCAATAAAATTAATAATAATACTTCTGAAATACAATTTTAATGATTTTAACAACTCATGAAAACTAAGCGATTCTGTTTGAAATTCTACATTAAGTGAATTAACAGCACTCAGTGCATAAGGCAAGAATTGTAAATATATCACATTTGAATCAGTCCTTCGTGATTCTGATATTGCAATACGACTTGTAATATCAGAGTCTTCCTCGAAGTAATTAATTCTTACAAACTTACATTTCAACAATCTTCACAACGCGCGCTTTTGCAAGAAGTATTTAATCGAACATAGTGTTGCCACTATCATTAAAATTCTCTCATCCAATACAAAACTCTGTGAGAGAAGGTACAAGCTATGAATTCCTTTACACCAACAGTTATGCCATGTTATTGATTTTTTAATGTGAAATGAAGTGAAAAAATCAAAAACTAAAATAAGTTTTAATCACTCAAAATCGAAGTGTTTCCACAAAAGAGGAAGTGTGGAAGTGTTTGACATAAAAGTGAAGTAAAAAACTTCGATCGAAGTGAAAACGGCAACGCTGGTTGCTATCAACCCTTCTCTTTAAAGTTTATTGATCTCGCTCTCCACACTCATTCGAAGAGTAACCAAAAGCAGTTGGCGCTCTTTGACGTGATGGGAATACAAGTTAAATAAACCTTGCTGTGCTGTTATTGCTGTAGAATGATGAGCTGCAAACCAATGTGTGCATATTTGTTTCGCCGCATGCAATTTCTTTACGCATATTATTATTGTAGTTTTCCAATTTTTTAATATTTCAAAATGCGGCATTCACAAGTGTGATAGCATATTTTGTATAGATTATAGATAAATTAAAAGTTTGAAAAATGAAGTGTTCATATTTCCCTTAACTACAAATAAATGCCCCGACGTAAAACAAGTTTGACAAGTTTAACAGAAAATGCAAGAGCGATGCTCAGCGTTAGGAGAGCAAGAGCAGCGACTCAAAGAGAAAATTGTTGGTAAATTATGCATGCAATTATTTGCTTTCACGACTGTAATTGGAGTGAGGCAGTGGCGTAGCTAGGGTTGCTGGCACCCGGGACCAAAACTAAATTGTTAAGTAAACCCTTTTAGAAGGTTATACTTAACCTCATAAAAGCAATGCTTAAAAAGTACTACGAAATTAATAAAATTCTTTTAAATAATAGTTTACTGTTATGATTATTTTGTTAAAGTGCAAATGAGTACACATAAATATTTTAATTCATTGTATTATTTATAAAAGTCGGTAACAATATACAAAATTAATCTAATCGATAGTAATATATTAGATATCATTTGTAAGATAAATTGGTAACTTATACAAAACTGAAAAATTTTCCGCAATCAAGGAATTTTTCAAAAATGTTTTCTTTACGCAAAATTTTGACTTGCAATAGTAAGTTAATCCCCAAAGATCTATTTTGAATAATTTTGCATAATTGAGGAAAAAATAGGACCGGGAAGTAAAGCGTTAACAAATTTTCCCTCAGTGACCCTGAATAACTATCAATTTAAACATTTTTTCGAAATCAATCCACGTCTTCTATATAAAAGTTAAGTGAAAATTAGAACAAAATATTAAAATTAATTTATAAACTATTTTCCTAATTTTTATAAATTTCTTTATAGTACTCTTTATACATTTCGACATTTCAGCTTCGACTTTACTAGACAAGACTGAGGTCTGTAACATTTGACTGCCTTATTCTTAACCATAAATATCACAGTATCATAGTGATACCAAATTGATATCAGAAATTTGTTTCATAGTCATTATCTACATAATTCCCAAAGCAAACTTGCCCTGGGAGACCAAGTTCAAGAGTCATGAAAATTAGAATAATTTTTAGAATAGTTTTTTCTTAAAAACTGTATTTTTA